>BSBK01013186.1:0-2500 GCA_027943335.1 Chamaecyparis obtusa | reverse complement strand
TTGAAGTGCTTGGTAATGTGTTGTATTAATTTTGTAATTGTGCAACATTTCTTAAGTGGGTATCTATAGATGATAATTGAAACTACAAATTTAAATGTGTAATAAATATATTTTAAAGAAGATTTATGACTATTCATTATATGATATGAGAATTAAGATGTTTGAGTCATGTCTATAGGGATGCATTTTACATGTGTGATGCAAGGAAAATAAAAACTAAATTGATGGGATAGATCATTTGATTAAAGGAGCATGATCTCACTTTGCATTTGTTATTTGGAGAGAACTTAGATTGTCATGCATGAAAAGAAAACCCATGGGATTTTGTAAACATGATGGAATATTTTCATCTTGCATATTAGGTTTCATGAGATTGTAAAAAGATAGAGATAGACTTATAAAAGTCTATGCTACATGAACAAATGATGTTTCCCTAGTGATGAAGTCTTTGATTCAAATGGTTTCCATGTGCTTGGTCATTTTCCTTAACACACCTTAGACACAAGGTGTCATGTAGCTTTTGCTCCCTTATTATGGCTAGTGTTAGTCACTCTATATATAGGAATTATTTTTCAATTTGAAAATCTGTTTTAGATTTGATGAAATTCAACAATGTTGTGAGGGATAGCTTTGGAAATTTTAAGTTTCTTGAGATTAACCAACCACCCAAGTTTTTGTTTATCTATTAAATGTGATTCTTTTTTCATACTTATTTCTATTGACTTTATACACATATTTTGCAATTTTGAATTGAAAAATTTGTGAACTTTTATTTTGAGGCTTCTTCTATGATCTTGTGGTGGCTAGGATATGTGTTATATGTTGATAGTGATGTGATATGATGTCATCTATCATGTTCATGTTGAATATCGATAGAATGTGCAAGGGAGTATATTTTGGAGAATGTACCATTCCTATTCTTGTATTCATATTATGATTAAGACATGTTTTAAATGTTATGGAATGCTCAATGTAAATTAGTATGAACATTGTTGTGGATAATAGATATGAACTACATGAAGTAATTAACATTGAGAAATATGCATGTGATGTGAGTATTTGATGCTATGAGATGCAATGCATCGATAATCATGAGATGACTATATTTTATGGCTCTAGCATGATTAACATTACCAAACAAGATGGAGAGAAATTTAAATTGCAAATGAAGATGCACGCATATTTACATTGTGGAAGCCACTTTGAGATTCCATTAGTGAAATGAAAGAACAAGGAAAATATAGGAAAATTATGCATTAAAGGATGGTTATCTTATTAGTACATGAGTTATTCTGCATGAGGCATTACATAAATATTATACATGGAAAATTATGAATTATTGCATGGAAAGAAAACTAGAATGGTATCCATGAGTTTGCATTTCTTTACTTGTTATGTATCTATATTTGAGAAAGCTTACCTTCTAGGGAGGGTGTCGAATATAGAGTACATAGAATGTGATCCTATTTTCAACATTCATGATCATATATTATAGTGGTTGGTTGGCCTAAGCCACAAGTTCATTATTCAAGCAATGAACATAGCCTACAAAAAAATGTATTGATAATTTTCATATTAATTCTCTACCATATCCTAATTATTAGGTATTGCATATTCAAGGTAGGAATTACATGTAAGTATATCAAGCTTACACCAAGATACCCCTTTCCTTTTATTTTCCAAGTTACTAGGCATTGTAGAGCTGGGAATTCTAAAAGTAGGTAGAATCCCAATTGAGTGTAAGAATTTTTGGTTAGGCAAAAAAGTGCCTCAACCATGTTCTTGTCTCCCCATTTGCAGAGTACCCATGAGGGTTAATGGCAGTTGAGTAATTTATTAATCACATTTTATTATCTATTTCAAATTAATGAATACATGGCATGATAGCCATAGATGTGTCACAATATGTCACATATTGTGCTAATGCCTGGATTAAGCACGCATATTAAAATTTAAATTTTTTACCTATGCTAAGATGTAACATCTATTTAATTTGCATTGATGTTGTAATGGACAAATATTTATTTGTGATAAATTGAGATAATATTTATCTTTGAGATATTGTTGTGATGAGATGGGCATGAGGGCCTAGGTCAAATGAATAACAAAGGTGGATGAACTAACTTTTCAAGTGACATGTGATAACTTATCAATACATCTAAGTACCACATGTAGAAGGTACATATGCATAATTTATTCATTAATCCTTATATGATCAAGATGTGATTTAGCTAAAGCCATTCATTGTTAAATAAATTAAAATCCTTAAATAATTATTTGTGGCTTAAATATTAAACATTGAGTTGATCTCTCTCCAAGATATTGATATTTTTAATTAGCTAAACATAGTGCAATTGTACCTAAGTACATATCAAGAATTTTGATAAGAAATACCTAGTAATTTTGCTCAGTCCATTTGTGATGCAAAGGTACATGGTAAGCATAGCTATGTGTGTGCATTAATGTGATTTTTAAATTAAAGAAAAAAAAATGTAGAGTT